>JAWVWN010001414.1:0-11544 GCA_037367305.1 Phrynocephalus vlangalii
GAAGCAGTTGACCCAATATTTGTGATCTGCTTCCTAATTTCCTTCTTACAAATATGTGTCTGCTACCAGGATCACTCAGTGGATGCAGTACTTCAAATTTAGAATTTTTAATAACAATTATTACTAAATCCATTTCCTGGGTTTATTTGTTCCACTTGAGCTAACAATGGGTGTCTTATAATATATTGCCCTTGTGTTTCCCTGGAGCAATAACACATCCGTGATGGGCATGAAATGAATTCTTTTTATTTCATTTTTCATTTTTGTTTCATTTGGTAACAAAACAAAAAACAATCTGATTTAAAAAAATTTAAACAAAATGAAACAAAAAAACAGTTGGTTTCATTTCATTCTTCGTTCATTCAATTCTGCAGCATATTCTTGATTCGGTCGCTAAAAAAAGTTTGAAAACCCCTCGCTTCCCCCCCCCCCAACGTGCCCGATTAAGGGGGAAGCATGGAGTTTTAAAACTTTGTTTAGGCCCCGAAGCAGGCGGTGATGGCCACAGCTGCTGCTTGCTTTGGTGACTAAAAAAAAAGTTTAAAAACCCTGTGCTTCCCCCCAACGTGTCTGATTAGGGGCAAGCACAGTGTTTTAAAACTTTTTTAGCCCTTGAATCAAGTGGTGGCTGCAGCCATTGCTGCTTGCTTGGGGGGGGGGGCTAAAAAAAACCTTTAAAAACGCTGCACTATTCCCCCCATGTGCCCAAAAAACAGTAAAAAACACATAAAACACATAAACAAACAGTTAAACACATAAAACACATACAAATACAAAACAAAAATGAAATAAATTTCTTTAAAAAATCATTTCAAAACAAAAAAGAAAGAAAACAAAACAAAAATGAAGCAAAATGCCATTTTAATGTTTTGTGCCCATCTCTACACATCAGTATCCTGAGTAAATCTATGCTTAGATCATCTAACATATCACTGACGAAGCTACTTGGATGAGTAATGGTTTGAAACATTTTGATTTCACAAGAAAAGAAGTCCAGTTGTCATGACTCAACTTCTGGATGTCACCCATTAAATTTGCTAAGAGTGCTTTTACTGTTCCTACTAAATTAGAATGATTTCAAGGATGTGAAGTGATTGCATTGTACATATACAACAGGACTGTTTGAATAACCTCCCCCTTTCCCCCTCTCCTCCCTCTCCAGCCTTCCTTCTTCTCACCTCCATCTCCCATCTCCCCTTTCTTACCTTTTATCTCTGTATTCCCTGGGTGTCAAGCCACCACATGTTGGGTTAGAATTTGTGGGTCCAAGAGCTACCAACATGAGTAGGAGCTTTTGATTCCCCAAATCCTCGATTTCCTTGATCAAATCACCTGCATTTCAATTTGTCAATATATAAATACAAAAATTTTAAAAACCCCTTTCAACTATTTCATAACTATATAAGCTATTTCTTAGCTCTATAAACATAATTCAATTTTCGGGAGTCTTCTCTGTTCCTTTAATTAGTCCAGCAAGTAGTATGATTTTATAGCTGGGTTGCTTATCATTCACCAGAGATAAAGCACCAGCAGTGATATTGAGGAACTAAAGGATTGTTCAAAAAGAGTTTTTGCATTTTAATAATCCCCCCCATCCCTTCTGCTCTCTTCATCTGCAGTTGTATTCTTATTCCTTAATATTTCTGATCTTGTTGAGTTTTTTTTCCAATCACAAGGATCTGAATCTTCAATTATTTAAGAAAATCTTGTAGCGGTTCCATTGTAGTTATAAAATTATGTCCTACCCATGCAGTCAATTTGAAGGGAAATCCCCCAGCAAATTTTCCCCCCTTGGTTTCAAAGTGCCTCAGTAAAGGGGTTCCATGCTCTGTGCCTCTAATCACTTCAACAGACAAACCCTTGAAGATTTCATTTTAACTCCTTCATTCAACAATTCCTTTACATTGTTTAATGCACAGTGTACTGCTAATGTAGTGGGTGAATCTTACACCAGTACCTCTTTGCCAGACCAGACGGAAATAAACAGTCGCAAACGTTTGCTTGGGTTAACAAGGGCCACAATTTATTAACAGTATTAACTTGAACGTAACTTTTATGAGGGCCTGGAGCGTAGCGGAAATTTTGGAGGTTATTAATTTATTTCGGTCCCTTTGTACAGGTAAATTTTCTGCGGCCTGTTTTACTGCCGCAGTGCTGATGCCTAACTGTGTTGGCATCCTCCAACGTACATCCAGCCTTGGCAGCCCTTTTAATGTGGCTGTGTTTGTACTTTAATTTATGCCAGTCTAATGCTGGCCCCATCTACTTGTTTATGTGCTGCCAGGCACACTGAAGATGTCAATAAGATTGGGACCTAGGTTGTCAATGTTTAGATTTGCGCAACCCGCCAAATTGCGACCGGGTGTTGTAACAAAAGCCCAACATTTCCCCGTGGGGATAATGGGATGGGCGAAAACTCACGGTCTCTCTTTGGCCAACCAGAGTGACAGTCAAAAATTCCCATCTGGCCCTGACGCCACCAGCACGCACCACCATCCCGACCCAAACGGGGCGGGAGGGTGGGGAAAGGCCAGTCTGCGCAGGGAGGGCGTGGGGGAGCACGTCTGACTTAAATAGGTGCGCTCCCCCAGCGTATTCTGCACAGACTGCGCAGCCAACCGGCGACTGCTTCCGCCAGCTGGCAAAGACGCCCCGCCCCCGCATGCTACGGGCGGAGCAGCCATTGCTGAGCGTCTTGCTTAGGATCCACTTCATGAACTCTTTCCCAGTCTTCCAATATAGTATTTAAATTCAGGCAAAGGTTTGAATCCATGTCTGGACTATACCCCTCAAATCCTCTCTTTCTTCCTCCTGTTTTAAAATTCTTCATATGTAAGTTCCGATTTTCTTAATGTAGTCATTTTATATCTCTCTATAGTCTTAATTAGTTTCCATAACACTCTTTTTGGGTGCTGAGCTAGTTCAAAAGCTAGTTAAAATACCTTGGTTACGAGTACCTTGATGAGTGTTTTGCAAGACAAGCAAATATTTCTGATCAATTTTTGCCTTGATCAATGAACCTGTCTTGAAATACAAGCACGGGGAGCGGGTTTCCACATGATCAAAAGGGCCCCCCAAATTGGGGCCCCACTCCCCCCTGTTTGGTTTTGTGGGGATAGTCCTGGAAAAAATTCCATCCAAGAGCCTAAAAAATCGGGGGAAAAAAAGGGGAAACGGGGGGCCCTTGCATCACAAGGAACATTTTTTAAAAAAAGAGAGTGCGGTTAAGGGTTTTTTTAATTTTTTTCCCTTTAGATTTAAAAATTTTTTTTTAATTTTTTCCTTTCTTTTTTTTTTAAAAGAAATTTCAAATCTTTTCTTTTAAGCAACACTATCAAGAAATTGAATAAACAAAATTTTTAAAGGGCATTTTTTTGGGTTGCCCACATTAAAAACCAAAATTTAAAAAATAAGGAAATTAGCCCCAAGCAGAACAACTCCGCGCCCAGGGTACCTAAACCAGGTGTGGAAAAGGATTTCTACCCAAACTTCTTTTGTGATTTTTTAGCTTTTTGTGTATAAAATATGGGTTTTCAAGGGGATTCCAAAAAAAATCATCCATTTTTTCTCTTTCATGAAGCGGCTTAAAATGACAAAGTAAAACCCTTTTCAATCTCCCCAAAAAAAAGATTCCATTCCCAAATACCCAATTTCCCCAAACAAAGTGGGAACCTTGAAAAAACGTCTTTAAAAATTCCTTTCCATTGGCCCTGGGACTTAATTAAACATGACTTAAGCCCAAAACAAACTTTCCCCCCAAATGAAAGTAAGGGGAAAAGGGTGGAAAAAACTGTTCTAATGATAAAAAAGGGGACCCCCAAAAAACAGAAATTTTAAAAACACAAATTTAAACTGGGATAGGAATTCCTTCTGGGGATGTAAATGAAATTTTCTCTTAAAAAGAGAGGAGGCGGCAGGGGAAATTATATCCAAAATTTAAATGCCCCACTTTTTTAATGTTCATAGAAACCCAATGCCCTAACTTTTAAAAAGTTTTAGATTTTTAAAACCTGACTTTCCAAGTTCAAACCCAACCAAAGCTTACCATTAGATTTCCCAAAACGAACAGCTCCCCAACAAAATGCTTCCTTTGGGGAAACCAGCCCTTCTGCACCAAAGTTTTTTTAAACAAATTTGATCTGACGCCCTAACCCACGAGGCCAGCCCCAAAGCCCCCCGGGGCCCCCTTTTTTCTCCTGGGGCAGCAGCGGCCTTCGGAAAGGGAAAAGGAGGGAACCACCCAGGTGCTCTGGGGGCGGCCCTTTGGGCCGAACCCCGCGGGCCCGGGGAGGAGGGGAAAAGGGCCCAGGAGAAAATTTTGGGAGGCGGAAAGCCGCACGCGGGGTTGTGGGCTGCCGCCCAAAAATTTGGGCCTTGCGCCTGCCCCCGAATGTAATAAAACCCCTGCGACTCAAAGTAAAAACAGGCCTCTTTTTCGCAAGCCCAAAAATGATTTTAAGTCAAGAAATTTTTAAAAGAAATTAAAATGAAACCAAAAAAACCCTTTTCCGGAAAAAACCAAAGATTCTTCACGGGCCCATTTCTCATAACATTTTTGCTTTTTAGTGTTTTGTCTTAAAATTTTTTTAAAATTAGAATTAAAAATCCAAAATAACCCCAAGGTATTATTTAAAAAAAAATGAAACAAGAAAGGACTAAAAAACCCCCAAAAATGGGGGTTTTCAAACCCCTTTTGTGATTCATCAACAGGGGTTTAAAACCTTTAAATTTAAACCCCCGCCCAGTTCCCTGAACCATAAAATTAGTTCAGCATTTTGGGTGATGGTTTTTAAAAAAAAACCCCCAACCCCACCTCCCCACTTCCCCCCCCACCCTTTTTCCCATTTTCCTCCTACCCTCAAAACCCTTTTTCTGCCACGTCCCAAACACCTGCAAAGGGCCTTTGGGGAAAGGGAAAACCCAAAAAAACACTCGGGGGCAAGCCTGGGACATCGTGCATATCTCCACCTAGGGGGGCACTTCTTGAAACCCCCAAAAAGGGAAAAAAAAAAGCCCCAAGGTTTAGTAAAAAAAGGGAAATATTCACCCCCATGCATTCCCGGGCCCCTAAAAATTTTTAAAAAAGGGATAAAATAAAACAAATCACCGATTTTCAAGGGAATTTTTGCTAAAATCATTTTTTTTCTATTTGTCCCCAAACTCTAAATGTACCCCCTAAAAAAGGGACGTTTTGAAAAATAACATATTTGGTTTACTAGCAATGAATTGCCATTTGGGATTTTTTTCGGGAAACAAAAAATTTTCCCCCTTGAAAGCAGGGGGGGCCCAAAGAATGCCCCAGAAGCTCATTTCAGAGTAAAAAGTCAAATTTCTTTCCCATGTCATTTTGGGAAGTATTTAAATTTAAATGAAAAATGTCTATTTTTTTCTAAAACCCTTTGGCACTCCTTTTAAAAAGATGCCGGGTTGTTTTGCTACGAAGCAGACTTGTAAAAAATACACGAGTCCGCTAAAGTAGAAAAAAAAAAAGGGAAAAAAGTTGAAAATTTTTCCCTTATTGGGTTAATTCCTATTTGGGATAGCAGAGTTTTCAAAAAATTTTGCATTCATTTTGTTTAGTAAGGGAAATTTCTGCAAGTTGGGAAAAAAAATGTTGAAACAATGAAAAGAAAACATATGAAACCCATGCAAAAAGGGGCCCGATGTAACATAACCCAAAATGTTGCAAAACAGAGCTAGCAAAGGGCCAATTTTAAACCAAAAAAAGAGCCAAGCCAAGCCAAGAAGCCAGGAAAAAGGGGGGGGGGGGGAAATAATGTAAAATTTTCAGCAAGAAACCAGGGGAAAATGCACAGAAAATCTTGGTTCCCCCAAACCCATCCACGGGCCACGGGAATCGATTTTTTGGGCTAAAATAAAGCACTTAAAAAAAGTTTTTCCCTCCCCCAAAGGGGTATTTTCAAACTTTAAAAAGGGCTAAAAAATTTATATTTCAAATTTTTAAATTGTTTTTTACTTTTTTTACAAAAATTTTCCCTTTTTACTGTTATAACCCTTTTTAATTTTTGGGGGATTGAAAAAAGATTTAAATTTTTTTGGGGGGTCAACTACTGAAGTTTTCATCATTATAAATTTAAGAAATTTACATTTTCAGTTTTTGGGCTCATTGCCTAAAAATTCTTTTTAAATTTGGTGGCCCCAAAAATTTTTTAACTTTTTCAAAAAGGAATGTTTTTTTGAATAAAATTTTGGATGTTTTGGGCATAGAAAAAAAAGGATGAATAAAGCTTGTAGAACGAAAAAATTGGGATGTTTTCAACTCATTCTCGTTATTTAATCAAGAGTGAAAGGGATGGCCACCAAAGGGCCAAAAATAAGTTCTTTTAATGGCTTATTTTCCCCCCCCCGCCCAGACTTTTTTGCCAAAAATAAACATCCATTAGTTTCCTTTGGGGGGCATTTTTAAACCTGGGTTTTTGGGATTTAAAAAGATGTTCAATTTTCCCCCCCGGGGGGGGGGGTTTAGGAAATTTTAAACCCCGGACTTTTGGCACAAAAGCTCCTCTTCATTCCAGACCCCAGGATTTCTTTGCCTTCCTCCCAGATTCAACTGTTGGGGGAGATTTTGGGAAATTTTTGCTGTTATTTTAAATTTGGCAATTTATAGGTGGTTGGGAAATTTTTCCAATCCCCTTCTTGCCTGAGGGGGCAGTGGTTGGAAATATTCCGGGCCCCAATTGGGCAGGGGAATTAAAAAGTTAAAAAAGGAAAATTAAAAAAATCCCCTTGGTAAAAGGCTTCAAGATGCTTTCAAAACTTTTTGGCAGCCCCAGCTAAAGTTGAATAAAGGGTAGGTTTTGCAAGTTAGCATTTTAAAAAAGGGCTATAACCCAAATGGGGGGACTGCCTTTAAATTTTCAAGTAAAAAGGGGGCGGGGGGGCTAAACAAAGGGGGAAGCCCCACCAACCATAATTTTTCATTTATTAATAACTGGTTTCTTTGGGGTTGGGGAAATCAAATAATTCCAGACCCTTACCTGCTTGCAGTATTTTCGGGCCCCCTTGCTTTAAAAACTATGATTTAAATATTAAAAATTACATAAATAAAATTTTGGCCCTGAATTTTTAATTTCCCTACATGGGTTTTTGTTCTTTTTTTTTATTTGTTTCTTTGGGGGGGGGTTGCAATGGGGTTTTTCTCATCCTCTGGGAAAAAAAATTGGGAAAAAAATTTGAAGCAAAACCTTTTTGGAAATTTGGAAGGGGCAAGTGAATGAGTTTTTTGCTTTGATAAAAAAGAAAAACTTTGATATGACTGACCCTGATTATCTTTTTTTCAAAATTGGGAAATTTAATTTCCTTTTGGGATAAATTATCATGCCGAGAACTTAAAATTTAGGGTCTTTCTTTGACAAATTTTGGCAACTGGATCAAAATTTTCATCAAGGGGTGAAAATTTTAGTTTTAAAAAACGCATAGAGGTGTGAAACCTGGGGGTTGGCGAAGGGGGCCGCAGGAGCAAAGGATGGAAAATGAACAGAAGTTTTTTTTTTGAACTGTTTTTAGTGCAAGAAAATGTTGACAATTTTTAAAAATGCTTTTTTTTAAAAACCCCAGCCAGAACTGAAATTTCATTTTGGTGTGGGGGGGGGCAAAGACTTTAACAAATATTGTTTCTTTTTTTAAAATCAAAACAACCCTATACCCCAGGATTAAGCAGACCTGAACTTTTTTTTAAAAGAAAATTTAAATATCCGTCAAACTCATCCTGCCGCTCCTTGCTTGTGGGTTCCATCATGTCATTATATTTATTCTTTTTGTAGGAACGCTAACCCGGGGATCAAAAAGGAACTGTTTCTGAAAAAAGATTTCCCTGAGAGCCTTCAGTGAAATAAAGGGTGTTTTGCTTGTTTGTTTTTTGCCCAAATTTGGGCCCCCAAATTCATTGGGCTTTTTACTGAGAGAAAGAAATCTGGGAAATAGTCCTATATCTCTACGTGGCTAGTCTCACATTCATGTGTTCTGTACGGGTTTTAAAGCGCAGTTAAAAAAAAGGGGAATTTTAACAGTTATTACAGAGATGGGCATGAATAAAAAAAATGATGTTTCGTTTTCGTTTGTCTTTTTGGAGGGTCCTTTTCGGTTCATTTCCTTTTTTCGTGAATTTTTGAAAAAAATCATTTTTTTTCATTCGTTTCGTTACTGTTTCTTTCCCAAATTTATTTCAATTTTTGTGGGTTTTTTTTTACATTTAAAGCATTCATGTATTGCGTAGGGAAACGAAACACAGAC
Organism: Phrynocephalus vlangalii; assembly: GCA_037367305.1. NCBI lineage: Eukaryota > Metazoa > Chordata > Lepidosauria > Squamata > Agamidae > Phrynocephalus > Phrynocephalus vlangalii. The sequence continues at coordinate 8,254 of JAWVWN010001414.1, forward strand.
AAAATTTTTGGTCTTTCTTTTCGTTTTGTTTCTTTTTGGAGAAAAAATTCGTTTGCCATTTTGTTGCGTAATAAACGAAAAATGAAAAGGAAACGAAAAATTGTTCTTTTCCCCCCCCACTTACTTTTAATATGAAACATTTTGTAAATGGTCTATTTATAAGTAATGTCAGCTTGCTTTAATACTGTAACGAGTCAATTAATCATGCTTGCATTTTTCAGCCCACCTATTTACGGGGAAGTAAGTCGAGTACATGTTTGTATTCCAGAAAAGAACCCTTGTGAAATGTTTGTTTTTTTCTCAACGTTCCATTTAAAATATCATCCTTTACAAAGAGGTAAACATCTGGTCTTTTTTGCCTCTGGGCCAGAAGGGGTTTAAAGTTAGTCCAACATAGGGTTTTGGGCAAAAAAAAGGTGACACAAAGGCTTTGAAGGATGCTGCTAGGATTAGAGGTGACATCCTTCAAAAAAGATGTTACTAAAAAATGTTTGGACCACATCCCCAAAGCTGGGCAGGAAAAAATTTCAGATCTCATGAACTTTTAAAAGGAAGAAAGTGAAGTTCAAGTCTAATTTAAATGTCTGTCTACTTAATGAAAAGGGTTTGATGGCAGAGAAAAAAAAAATGAGATTGATTTTTTGCCGGGAACAATAGAGAGGGACTTTTCCAAAAAATTTGGGCATATTTTATTGTCAAATCAGGGGTTGCAACCTTCCTTTCCCCAAGTTTTGGGACCACAATCCAAAATTTCTGACCTAGATTGTAATGAAAAAGGGACTGTGGGAGTTTGGGTTCCAAAACATCGGGGAGTGTCAAAAGGTTCCCCACCACGGGCTAAATTTGAGAAAAAAAAGGAAGCACATAAGTGGCCACACCTTCCTAAATGTTTCCACCGAACAATAAGTCATCCAGCCTTGAACTAAGATGGGGGACAAATTTTTTAAAAAAATGGTGATTCATCAGATTAAACAGGACAGATAAATTTTTATAAATTTTATGAATTTCCATGATAAATTTTATTATCTCTCCATAAAATGTATAACACCCCCCCACATCAGAACCCCAAAATTTTCAGGATACTTCCTCTGTTCCTTTTACAAAGCCCTGAAAGTTTGGGTTTAATATTTAATTCCAGATTTCGAGAATGTACCCTAAGAGGGCCCCAAAGGAAGTTGCCCCCGGGGGCACCAACGTTTTTAGAAAACTCCCCCTCTACGTCTAAGTTTGTGAAGATTGGATTTTTGACATCTGAAAGTTTTTTTTTACACTCACAAAATGGGGGAAAACCTAGGAAAACTGTCCTTTAAGAACTGGGGTTGGGGAACCCCAAACTTCAAAAAAAACTTTGGGAAATTATGGTAGAAAATATTCAGAGAAAGCCTGTGTAAAATTTGGAGTCTCTCAGTGCCTGGGGGGAACTTTTAGGGTGCATAAATCAGACACCAAAAGTCCAAACTCCACCCAAAAGCCAGGGTGTCAAAGGAAAATGCCCCGCAAACTTGGTTTTCTAAGGGCGTTTATACACACCCCGAAGCTCCGCCCAAATGGGGAAGGGCCGGACCTTAAAAATGTTTTCCCACCCCCTTGGGCTTTGCAGACAATTAAGTGCGACCCCCCCACCTTTAAAAGACCAAAAGCAGTTTTCTTGTACCTGGTCTTTGATGGGGACAAAATTTTTTCCGGGTAAGGATAGTGAGTGCGGGGGCCCCCTGGCTTTTTTTGTTTTTCTTTTCCCCGCTTTTTAAAAGATCTGAAGCTGCCCGGAACAAAACGGGGTAAACGAGAATTCTTTTTTTTTCTTTTTTTTCCGTCCCCGCAGCCAGCAACCCGGGAAATGCCGAGGGGGTGGGAAGAGGAAGACAGAGGAAACGAGAACCCCCGACTTGGCCGAAAATTTAAATGGCCAGCGGATCTTAGGGGGGCTGTAAAAAGGGCCCAAGTTTTGGGGGGCTAGTTTTTAGTCCAACAAAAAAAAAACAAAAATTTCTTTAAAAATCCTCCATTTGATTGGGGGGTTCCATTTATAATTTTATGAAATTTAATGACTTGGCCAAATTTGTAGAAAAGGGACCACCTCAATTCGCCCATCTCCTTTTTCAAAATTGTGAGAAAGGCACAGGTGGGGGAGTCTGCCAGAATGGGAGGAAAGCCCCTCTGGGGTGATTGAAAAAAAATAGAAACAATATTTGAAAATTTAAATGTCCACAGAAGAAGAATTTTTAAAAAAGAGCAAGCAAACCATTGTAAAAAAATTTCACGCTGTAATATCCCGATCAGGGGAAAACCTTTATATTTAAAGAAAGGAGGGGTCTGAAAACAATTTTACTACTTGGACTTGTTGGCAAAAATCCCCCCTGTTTACAAAACAAAAAAAAATGTCTGGGGTTTGGGGAGCTGGTCAAAGGCCCACTCCCCAAAAAGGCAGTTTCAGCTCTGCCCGCTCCCTAAGTGGCAGGAGGGGTTTTTAAGCAACTCTGTGTGGGGGCAGCTTTGGTTTTTTCTTATGAATGGCAGCCGAACAGCCCCAAAATCCTTCGCTTCTACATTTTCTGCCTAGTGAGCGCCAATATGAATCTAAAATTATTGAAAACTTTCGTGTTATTTCATTCGGTTTTTGCAGAGAGGAATGGCTCTTTCCTTTTTGTATTTTTGGACACTGGTCCAAAAACCTTGAAGGGGCACTTATATTACAATTGCGGGATTTTTGTGTCCCGGGGTTTGAATGCCTCCAACTACGGGGGGGTCACAGATAGGGTTTGGTTTTTTGCTGGGTAAACCCGGGCCCCCCCAACCCAGCCCAATCCTTTTTCCCGAATTCTGAGTTCACCGGGTGCCCTTTGGGGGTTCCCCCCCCCTTCTGGTGGTTGGGGGGTTCAATGTACAGCTGAGGCGAACTTTCAGGAGTGCTCGGAATAAAAGGAACATGGCCTCCATAACCCATCTCAGCTGTTGTTTTCCCCACCTTTCAAGCCATACCCGGCCTATCTTTTCCTCCATGCGTCAATTCTTTTCTGAAGTTGGGGCTTAGACCCAACCCGTGTCATGGTCAATCACCATCTGCTAAAAATTTTCCTTCAATCCCCACCCCCCCCTGGGAGCATGCCCTATGTTTAGCCCCGCCCCCCAAAGGGGTCCTGGACCCGTCCCCTTTTATGGGGAAACCCTTTAGGGGGCTCACCGGGGGACCAATTGAGACCGTTGAACGCAGGTGGAAAGGTGGAGTGGGGCCATGGGGTGTTTTCCCCGGGTCGCCCCCAAGGTTTTCCTCCCAAGTGGAGCCTTCCCCCC